>CM034152.1:761519116-761531141 GCA_019776745.2 Taxus chinensis | reverse complement strand
CTATCTTCCTGGAGATGACAGTCTTCACATGTTGAATTGTAAATTTGGTACGGAATGAAAAGGTAGGGTTGTGAATTCAGTCACTGTGGTGCATGATACAGGGTAGATTGGGTACTGTATCAATAGATATTAAGAGGCTCGACCGGTTTGTTGAAAAGATTTTGGGTGTGAAGGACAATAGGCAGGATGCATGTTTTGGTAGAGTGTCTATCATGGTTTAAAAATTTAGTGAATGTCGGTGGGCACGAGATTTCTCGTCTAAGGATGTCAAAAGAGTGGCGCACCCCCTCTTGTGCAACAAGAGCGGTAGAGGGTAACGTCTGGGAAATAGATCAATTGATACATCCGTCGCAGTCTTGTAGGGATGTGGTGTAAGCATACCTCATGTGAGAAGAGAAGTCTGTAATTTAACGCTTTATGGTTAAAGGAATTGATTTCGATTTGGCTTGTGGTGGTGAAGGAGGTTTGAACTCTGTGGTGTGAAGAGGCCTTGATTCAAATTTTCTCGATAGAGGCTTTTGGCTGGGAGTCGCAGACTGGTCATGGATCTCATGAACACTCTCCTCGATTAAGATATCCTGGTTTTTACGGTTACTGTTATGGAAGAGTGATGTTGTTGGCCGGGAATGTTGTTAAGATTTTCAACATTTTGGTTTGGCAGGGGCCCGTTAGGATTATCGAGGGCTATATCCCCCCCGCTCAAACATTTTCCCCTGCACTATGTTTTTTCAATCTTGCAGTTTTTCATGACTTTGTTCCCTTCACGCGGTGGGAAGTTACCGAAGTCATTTTCTATGTAACTCAAGAAGGTATGGCGCGAGTGGAATCAAAATCCGGAATGAAGGTTTAACAGGAGGTAGGTAATGGCTCTCTGCTTTGAGCAGTTTTTTTTTTTTCCCAATATCACACCGTATGTCTCCCCCAGGGAGTGTAGTTTGATGGGTTCCGCTTTATACTTATAAGTGGTTTTTTTGGGGGCGGGTATTGGAGGACGGTGGTTGGGATTTGAAACCTTCACCGGTGTGTGGCCAGCTCCCTTTTGATTTAGAAGAAGTGGACCGCGTGAGGAGTGGTGGTATTTGGTTTATAATTGGTGAATCCTGGAGTTTCATAAAGTGGAGTTTTGTTGCGCAAACCGAATTTTCTCTTCCTCTAAGGCTCGAATTTTCTAATTTTCGAGCCATAGTAAAGGCCCCGGTCTCGTCGAATGTACGGAAGTTTGAATTTGGAGGTAGGGGAGATGTTGCTTAGCGCAGGCCCACGTAAATATTTCGATAAGTTTCGGTTTGAGGCAAGCATACATAAGTTGGTTGATCAGGCCCCGCATCGGCCAACGAAATGTCTGCGATCGATTCGTCTTCAAATTGTCAGATGGCATAGAGGTCGGTAATAGATACTTTCTTGGCAATGTAATGGAGAAATGATCCAGAAAGATTGGGCTAGTTGGTTAAAGAGAAGATTGAGTGCTAGGTTTAGCACTGTACAACTCCAAGGCAGGTCCTGATAAGGACATGGGCAAAAGGTTGCGGAGTAAAAGGATCATCATGGGGCAATCAATAACAAGCATGTCTAAATGATCGCAAGTGTTGTTGAGGATCCTCTTTACTATTAAAACGAGTAAATTTGGCAACTCCCATTGAGAGGATATGAATGAAGGGGGACAGAAGGGTGAATGGGCCCCGACAAACTTGCTCGTATGTCAAGGCGCTTACGACTTCCTGAAACAGAAGCCTCCAGGTTTTGCATTTTGGTCCATCATTTGTTTAATAGATCAATAGTTGGATGAAAATGATGGGTGTGGTTGTGGTAAACGGAGGCAAATTGGACCCAAGGACCACCGCAGACACTGGTGGGGTTAATGTTGATAAGGTGTGGGATGAATATGTTTTGAGCGACTGCATAGGGAATGTTCCATATAGGATGTTGAGGTCACTAGATACGTGTATGGGAATGAAAAGGTAGGCGGAGCTTGAGAAGGAAAGCTCGTGTGGATAGGTGGCAGAGAGCAAGTCATGAATGGAGTAGTCTGCAAGAGAGATGAGGTAGGGGCGGTCAGTGGTAATGATATGTGGGGTCCAAGATTAATAAAAGGAAAGCTAATCGGGGTCGTATGAACCTCTGAAGCCATCGGATTGGGAGACGGGGCTAGAGATGCAGGAAGCAAGGCGGTATTATCAGGCGGAGTGGGAGCTAAATGAGCAGCTATACTGATAGGCATACCGACAAGGAGCTGACCATCAGGCGTACGGTCAGGGGTATTGAGACAAATAGTATTGTACAGCGCTAGAATTAGCATCCAGAAACTTGGCAAAGTCCTTATCTCCCACAGGAATTTTAGGAACCTCGCTGGTATCCATAGGATTTTCCCACAGAATGTGAAGGGGTCGATTCAGGCAAAGAAAACGAGCAAGCAATGTGAACCATAGCGGCGGCTTGCTTTCGAGTGATAACAACCATGGACAGAAGTTCACAGTAGGGTTTCAATCTGTCAGGAATAGAAACAAACTCAGACCGGTAAAATTGGTAGGTTGTTGGTTTGTCAGGAATTGGAAAAGACAGTAACCGATATCGGTCTAGTAACCGATGTCGGTTATACTATAGCCGACATCGGTCAGGTAACCGATGTCGGTGTAAGAAGTCTGGGCTAACAAGATATAAAAAGGCTGCTAATTTGATTTTTAACAACGTTTAGCATACTTGTCCAATTATTGATCACAGAAGACAGGGTATGAGAAAGAAAATAGAACTACAAACAAGCAAGATGCACACGCAAATCCAGAGACTAACCCTAGGGTTAATTTTAATTATCGTGGGCTTATGCCTTTAGATGTAGAATGATGTCAGAATCCTAAACAAGAGACTTAGGTGAAATGTCAAGTTGTTTTGGCTTATAAGGTTACCTCAATCGGGTGGAGGAATACCGCGGAAAAGGGGGGATGTTTGAGCTGTTGTGTTAATTGTGAAGTGATTCGGTATGTGTTGTGTAGTGAATGTAAGATTAATTTCTTGTCAATACCGTGGATATCACCCCCACGTGTACGACCTGTTACTTAATCTACATTCACTAGAATTGAAAAACAACAAGTAGGAATGCAATGCACGTGTTTTAAACCCAAATCAAAAATTATGTTTGATGAAGCAAGAGAGATGAGTTTCACTAATGCAAAACTAGGAAAGCAAGACAAATCCTTTAGGAAATATATAACAAAAGCAGCAACAGCAAGTATGCTTCCTAAAATGAAAATAAGCAAGAGAAACAGAAACCCAAAATGGGTCCCACCGGGCGTGCCAAAATGTTTCACTCAGAAATGTTTCGTTCCTTTTAGAAAGAGATAAGGTTAGGGGCTAGGAGGAATACCTGTAGAATGTCGAGATGGTGTGCGCGTACCGTAGAGAAATATCAGGCTGACTGCGAAGAACTCCTTTTTGTCTTGGAAGGACTACCTGCAAATAAGAACACAAGACCACAAGATTTAATTAGACAATAAATGAGGGGAACTGCCTTGGGCCCAGGAAATATAAAACTTCCTTTCGAAGGTGGTCAGTTCCCCTGCTAATATGAATTAACACAAAAGACTGTAAGATATCAATTAAGTTGTTTCGTTGAACTGGGTAGGGGAAAGGCTGGTTTTCTAGTTTTGATCAGAGGAACTGATGCCGGTTACTGATAACCAATGCCGGTTACTGGTAACCGATACCGGTTGGTTCTAGGATCTTCTTGGTAGCTATGGTGTTTGTAAGGCTGGTTTATGGATGATATTAGGAAATGAGATGATGAGGGGTAAAAGAATGACAGTTAGATGCAATGGCACGTTGGGTAGTGGATTCAGAAACGGATTTAGGAGGTCTGAGATTCAAGAAGCATAAGAAATGTTATAACAGAGGACATGCAAGATGTGACTTACTGGTTTTGACCAAGATGCAAGCTGATCTCCTTTGCTGTAAACACTTCTGGTATTTCCACTCGTCTCTGCTCGGTCAAGTGAAGATCTGGACTCTATTTCTCGCTCCCAATGCTCTCTGTTGATCCAGAAATCCTTCCACCTTTGATTTTGGTTCGGGGAGCCCATTTACAGGGAGCCGATGGTGGTTACGTAACCGACGGCGGTCGAGTAGGAACCGGCATCGGTAAGGAAAAAGTAGGCTATTTTTAGTAAAATAGCCCACCTTCCCTGCTTTTCTCCCGAGAGATCAGTTGTGGGCTTGGTCAAATGACTAGAAGGTCGGTTTTGGGTGCGAGAAAGGGGTCATTAGTCATGGGTGTAGGTGTAGACCAAGTTTTAGGTCTTAATTAGGTTAGTTTAGGATTAGGGCTAGGTCATGATGAGGTGGCAAAATGAGGTGGTAGGTGAGGTGATGGGGATTTATCAATTACAAGGTAATTAATAAATAATTGTGTAAGGTTTAAGTAATGAGGTTAGGTTGCGAAATGGGATGCGGGTCACAAGGGGTCGTAAGACACGAATTTGGTGTCTACATCTTCCTCAAGAGAGAGAGAAGAAGAAGAGGAGATGTCATTCCCATTGAAGTCCATTGATCCTCATTGATGGAAAGTTCAATGTGATGAAACTCTGAATCTTCAAACTCATGTGAAACTCTATGCAATTGGCTCACAAATGATTTGGAATGAGTGTTTAAAAACACTGCTAAATGGTTCTGCAAATGACTGTAACTTCCACCATGGACAAGATACTCCTGCAACTTGAGCCACAAAGTGAGTCTTAGGAGACACTATTAGAATTCCCTATGAGTAATGCCCTATGAGATGATCTAGAATGATGGTTTTGACCTGAATGATCATTACTCTATGTCCCATTGTGTCAAATTTGCCCTTTGAGAATGACCTGCTATTTTTAGTAAGTACAGATGGGGCAATTTACTATTTTTAGTAAGTTTCATAGTTAGCTTTTCCCAACCTCAAATGGCTATTGTATCTTGAATTATTTCTTAATAATATGTTTCTCTCGCTTTTTAGAACAACTAGTTATTTATAGCAGGGGCTTGTGGAACCACTTACTATTTTTAGTAAGTGTCAATTGAGAGTCGAGATGACCTTTATTGATTACTTTCCCCGTGATACTCCCTCTGTGTTCACTTCCTTCTTTGTAGCCTCTTCAAATGGTATATTACCTAAATTAATATACCCATATGTAGGAAGGCATGTTATTTTTAGTAAGTTCACCGTGGATGTCATATTGCAACAAAACAAGTTTTAAAAATCTAGGTCTTATTCGGGGATTCCACGCTCCGCATTTTGAGTAATTCCTTCATCTGAACAAGTGGGAAAATGATATTTTCATCGGCAGGGTAAGAATACTGAAAAAAAAACAGCCCTCCATATACTTAAAAGATATGGACTTCATGACATAGGACACTAGTTTACGCTATACTAGATTTTTCAACGATCATTCCCTCCAATGTTCACGTGATTTCACCCACTGAGAACTCTATGAAGTGAAGAGTTATCTCATTTCCTTTTTCGTAGATGTTCTTCATGTGATAAGGTAGAAGTATGATGAAAAATTAGTCCTCCATATCCCTAAAAAATAGGGACTTCATGGTGTAAAAACTAGTTCACGTGAAACTAGATTTTTCAATGATCATTTCATCCAAGTTTTGGGCAATTTCACCAACTAAAACCCTAAGAAGTGGAGAGGCTTAGTCTCAATGAATATTTTCCACTACTGTGTCATGGCATCCTATTGGTTGGATATTTTTTCAGACCAAAATATGAGGTTCAACCACAATACACGAGATTAAATCCCTCCTCAAAGACAGGTGAGGCATCCTATTTATTACTAATCTAAAACACAACAGAAATAATATATATAATATCCACACTATTCTAACCATTGGGGTTGGGATACAATCCTGAAATCCATATCAAAATGAGATGGAGATGTTACATATTTAGAAATAGAATGGGTTAGAGAGGAAACTATTACAGATGAAACAGAGCGAGGGAAGGAAATGAGAGGAACGTATTTTCTTTCAAGCAAACACAGATCAAGAAATACTTATACAAGTTTTAGATAATGAGTTTAATATTTGAAATGATTAAAATAATCAAGAACACTAAACAAAGAATAGCTTAAGATCTTGTACATAAGAAAAATATCTCAAGATAGATGAATCCCACAACACAAAGTTTGCAAAATAACACCTGTTTCTATTCCTCAATGATTAAAAAGAAAATACAAAGTTTTTCTTCTTCTTCACAATAGCTCTTGAATATTCTAAAAATATCTCTCCCTTTTGGAATCCATAAGCATCCCTTATTTATAATAGAGAGAGCAGAGAGAAAATAGGATAAATCCTAGAAAATAGTCATTTAACAAGAGTCCTATTTTGCTTGACTCTCACGCAGGAGAACAAGTCAAAATTTGCTTCCTATGTGACGAAATGAAAATGAAAAAGACATGACAATTTCTTGATAGAAATGACATGAAACATTATGCTTATTCTGCTTCGTCGTCCTTGTCTTCCTCCAGTGAAGCCTACTTGTCACAAAATTCTTGGAACTTCCAAGATTATGCCCTACATCTCAGCTTCATCTGGTGCACTAGAATAATCATTTAGAACCTCACAAGTTTCTTGAGTGTTACTTGCATTGCCAGGAAGTTTCTTCAATCTCTTGTTGAGTTTCCTTAGTGATTCCAAAACATTCTTGATCCTTATGAACTTATCAATGGTTTTCAGATTGAAGACGGAAGTTGGTTCATGCTGAATTGATTCTTGAATTTGTTTATAGAGATCGTCAGTAGGTAGAATATTCAAGCTTTCATCCAGCACCTTGGCGAAGATCCTGGACAACTCCTCTTCTATGTCATTGGTGGCATCAACCAACTGATCTCTAGATTCCCTCAACTTGCTGCAAGCTTCACTGAGAATTTTTATCCTGAATCTGATGGCTTTGGCTAGCTGGAAATGCTTATCCCCATGTGGAATGATTCCTTCTTCTATTAAGATTCGGGATGGAACCTGTTTCAATGCATTGAGAGCCTCTAAAGTTAACTCAAGGTTCCTGACTTCCTGTGAAAATTCATCATCCATCTTGTCGCCATCCTTCTTTATTTCCTCCAAGGATTTATAAACCTCCACTATGTCATCAATGACCTCTCTTCCTTGTAGGAGTAGCCTCTGAATCCATTCATCAACTGTTCTTCCCTTCTCATTGATATTTTCAATCATAGGTACCAATGAGAAATCAAACCTGATAGGAGTAGGGGTACAAGATGATGGTGTTGACTGAGAGGGATTTGAGAGCTTAAGTAATACTTCCATTAACTGTTCAACTTTCTCCTTTAGCTCATCTCTGCTCACCTTTGTTTCCCTCAGCTTCTGGCATAGCACATTCATGGCATCCTACACATCTTGTTGTGCTCCTTCTATTGTTACCTTTCCCAGATCAACCCTTGTAATATGATAATCAGTAACCACTATATCCTCCTTGGTTTTTTCTAGCCATGGGAGTGGAAATCTCTGCAAAATTATGCCCTGAGGCATCCACTAAAACCCTTGAAACCATTTTGGGTTTCTTGGCAGATTTGGCAAGAGAGGTCTTGAGTGAACTGAAGTCGAAGGATGGTAGGGGAACTACCACCTTCCTCTTCCTCAGAGTCTGATCAACCAACCATTGAGGTACAGTGGAAGAATTTTCTCCTATTGGAGGTGTTATGGTTGTATCTACAAGTGGAGGAAGGTTTACTTGTGGAGTAGTGATGAGTGCAAGTGTGGTGACTATGGGGATAGATTCAGGGAATGAAGGTGCAGAAGGAGGAGGCATATCTATGGCCATCTTAGGTCCAGTAGAGAGAGGTGAGAGGTCAGAGAAGATGCTGGCCATGGCTGATGAAAGTGGCATGTAGAAATATGAGGTGAGGAAGATTGGGAGAGAGGAGGTAAATATTCTAGAGTCAAAGCTTGAGAAGCAAGAGAGAGACTTACTTCTAATGAGAAATCATCAAAAGGAGAAATGAGAGGTTGACCAACCTCATCTTCCAAAGGAATTTTTCCTTATTCTGGTGGAGGAGGTGAATCTAGTACCTCAACTATTTGTGAAGGAGTGGCAGATGATTCGGCTCCTTGCTTTTCTCCCCTTCTGACAAACTTAAATTTAATCTACCTCTTGGTAGGGATTTTATCCTCTTCCCTCTCTCCCTTGGAGGGTCCTGCTTCTAAAGTAGCTATTTTTGAAAATATCTTTTCCTTATAGCTCATTCCCCAAGAAATGAACCATGCCTTGGTATGGACAAGAGTCTGAGCAGCTCTTTCAGTGATAGAAGATTTTTCAGCAACAGACCAATCAATGGTTGGGAATCCATGTTGGTCTCCATCCGACTATTCGTACCTAGTGTCCAAGACACTTTCATTTTCCATGGTGCCTTCAGGGATATCAGCGAGATCTAACATCTGAATTTATTCAAGTGTCAGTCTACTGTTGTCTTTTCTTCGGATGGAAACTTCATCCCGAAGATCAACCCAGATATCTTCCACATTGGGCACATGCAGGTACAAGGTTCCATATGACTTGAGGACTCCTCTAATGTTGAATCCCTCCCTGAGCTTCATATGTTTCTTCAATTTTTCCTGAAGCTCATGCACCACGTTCTTGGCCTTAACCATGGTAGAGCATGTATACCTTCCAATGGAAATAGGGAAGGAGATGGCGGCTTTGTGCCTACTTTGTTGGAATTTGTGAAAATCCAACAATTGTTTAGCTAACTCCATGAGGATCAATTTGTCACCTAGGAACCTAGGAAAATGGAAAGGGTTACCCTAGAACCTCACCACCCAAAGATAAGTAAACTTCTTGAATTGTAAGAAAATGCAACCCCATTTTGACACTTCAGCCCATGCTTCATCAAAAACCCTTCTCTTCCTCAGATCAGGATCTAACCTATAAATTTTTTCATAGAAGAAGGCATCGTTCACTCTTCTATATTGGTCTTCAGACCCTTTTATTGTCAGCTAAGGGAAGTATCGATATATGTGTTCCATTGTCTCTATTTCCCTTTGCATCTATCCTTGGGTAGTTCCTCATTCCTGCTACTGCATAGGTGACATATGACATCATGTAGAACTTGTCGATAGACAAGCCTGTTTTCATTTGGGAGTCTATTTCATCACTTATTAGGCTACCCCAATCAATCCCTTGGTCATTCTTCTTTATGATGACCATGAACTGGTACATCCATCCTTGGAATTCCTTTGACTCTGGGAGCCCAAATAACTAGCTCAGCAGGGTGATGATATCAATGACTTCAAGAATAAAATCACTTCTAGGGACCAACTTAGGAAACCTAGAAATAGCTGGCTTAGCCTTGATCAAGAAATTCTTATTTACGTGCTTGATGCAGTCTTCCTAATCTTTGTCTCGGGCCTTTTGTGCTGATTTAAGGTCTAAATCAACATAATCCACAAATTCAGGCAACCTTAGGATTTGATTGAAATAACCTCCATATAATTTCACTATAGACTCTCCTGCTTGATTTCTCACTAAGCGGGATGCTGAGTCATAGTGGGAAGCATAAGCCAGGATGAATTCAGGACATTGAGCTGATATTGGAAATCCTACTATAAGAGGGAGACCGCTACCAGCTATCAACTTCATCCAAGAATTCTGAGAAGAATTCTCAATTTTCTTCCAGAAGTCCTCCATATCTATATTACCGAGCTCTGTGTCCCAAATTTCATAATTACAGCTTATGTAGGAGGAAGAATCCATCTTCTGATACTTATACTTCATCTTTCCTAACTTATCCTTAGATTGGTTGGGGTCCGACATGAGGAGTCTCGAAGAAGAAATGCCTTGATGATTTCTAGAAGAACAATCAGGCTTGAAAGCTTGTTGAACAGGTGCACAGACCCACCACACTGTTCATATTTTAAAACTTGCAAAACACCTTCAGAAACTCGACAAACTGAAGTGTATGTCAGAAGTTAGGACTTGTTGAGCACTGATGAAAACCCGACACACTGCGGAAATGAGGAGGTGTCAGACAAGTGGGAAAACTTGACACAAACATGATGGAACCTAGAGGATGTCGAGCAGGTAGAAATATCCTGACACACTGTGGATCTAGATGGATGTTGAGCACCTGGAAAAACCCAACACAAGGTGGAAAGAGCAAGATGTTAAACACCCTGCAAAACCCTGAAACAAGTATATCAGGTTTCTGACATGTCAGAACATGAAAAATTTCCCACCCCATGATTACTTAGGAATTTTTAGAATCATCTTGAAATCCACAAGTTACAACCTATGAAAAATAAGTAAATAACCTAGGGGTAAATTTCAAACAAGAGCCTTCATGGAAAAAGAAAAGAAACAAGGAAAACAACCCCAAAACCCTAAAATAGTAAAGAAGAAGAAAAATAAATGAAAGCCCCAAGAAAACACTTCACAAATAACCCAAAAAGCTTCTAAAAAGAAAGAAGAGAAGAATACCTTCAACTAGATTGAAAAATGATCCAAAATGGCTGGCGAAATCAATCGGGAAGCTCGATCGGGTTTGGAGGTAGAGGAAGCATCAACGAGAACATCCAATGCAGCAAAAACAAATGGTAAAAAATGACGTGGAAAAGTCTGACTATTTATAATAACCTAGCATTAATTACACCTCATTTGACACGTGTGCCAACTGCCAGACAACTAGACATTAATGACATGTCATCATGCTTGGAGCGTCTGAAAACCCAATACAAAGGATTTAATTCAATTCAAGTTTCAAGTTTTAGGAAAAAAGTGACATAAAACATGCATTGGATAAAGCATGTTCCGATGCTTGAAAGTTTTGAAAACCTACACACTACTAAGGCAATCAGGTTTCAGGTTTCAGGGAACATGAGGCATAAAACATGCTTTGGGAAAAGCATGTTCCGATGCTTAGAAGTTCCAAAAACCTGACATAAAGGACTTAGATAATCAGGTTTCAGGTTTTGGGAAACATGAGACATATAACATGCAAGAAACATGTTTTCATGTAATGAAAACCTGAAAACCTGAAAATCTCTTTCAAAGGGAATTTTTAAGAGATTTGTCTAAAATTTTCCTATAGTTATCTCATTTTTAGCTGGAATCACTAAAACGTGATAACACATCCATTAATGGAGATTGAAATTTGAAGGTATGGTTTTTTTCTCCATTTTTTATGAAATCAACTCCATTGTGATAGGTTTTTGCTTCTTGTGTCACTAGTGAAATTTCTCTTCGATCCAATTAACGGTTTGACAGGAAATTCAACATTTTTCTTCGTAAAGCCGGAAGTGAAATTTAGTATTTATGAGAATTCCTTGCTATGAATGGGAGCTTTAAAGGTGATTTTTTAATGTAATATGAGAGTTAAGAACTTAGAAACAGATGATTCTTCATTTCATACACTGGCTTGCAAGATATGTTCGAATCTTCGTCTCACGAAAATGCAGGTTTCTGAAGATTTCCTTCTCTCTTCTCTTTCATTCTTCATTCCTCTGGCTCTTTCAATCAATATTTTATTTTAAAATTATTCATATTCAAGGATTTGAAGGTTTTTTTTCTATGGCAGAGCTGGTTGGGAGCAACAATGGTCAACTGAGGTGTTCTTTGTAAATTTTCTTCTGGGAGTGAGAAGCAGTAAGAAACGACAAACAATTAGAAAAAAATTCAAATTTTTGAATTTGAGTTGGGCACACTTTCATTTCCATGATTTCCCTCACCTCAAAGGGACATGAGTGACATCAAATTCCATGGCGCTCCTGGTGATGTCACATGGTGGCGATTAGAAAATTGAGACTTTGAGCTCCCGCAAGCACTTAGAGGGCTGAACTAGTCAATCTTAGAGGTTGCCTGAGGATACAAAGGTCATATGGGGGATAAGAAAATTTTTCCATGGTTTATGTCCCTTATCTTGAGGTACTTGAGGGATAAAAAATCTCACCAGGCTCTTGGAGTTGACACATGTTCTCCCCAAAATTTGACTAACTCCTGAACTCGCTCCAAGAGGACAACTTGAAACGAACGATAAACGTTAGCTCACTATGGAAT
>CM034152.1:761498901-761518616 GCA_019776745.2 Taxus chinensis | reverse complement strand
TAAGGAAAATCAGATTTTAATAAAGAGTCTCTTTTTGGAATGTCAGAACTAGACCTTTCTTCTTTCTTACCTTCTCTAGTTCCCTTTTCCCTTTTTCTATCTTGGTACATTTCTTCCACCATTTCCTTCATCTGTAGGAATGATTAACGAAAGTTTTCTTCCTCTCGATCCGCCATTGTAGGACTTCGAGATCATCTAATACCAATTTTGGGATCTTCTTCAACTAACTCTCCTTCACCCTTCTTAGATCGAGACCTTGTTAACATACAACACACAACTTGCAATCCAAAACGCATTAATTTGAACCAAAAATCAGTCAAAACCAGCTCTGATACCAATGATCTGAAAATCAAATTTAACTAGCAATTGTGCACACACATTTATTTGCTTTGTATTGATTTTTAATGTAAAAATTGAGCATTATATCCTTTTATATTTTTAATAAAATAATTAAAACTATAAGCACTGTGCAAATATTTAAATAAATGAAGAGAATTCACCAACAATTTGACACAAGAATTGATAACGGAGTTCGGCGCTTGAGGCCTACGTCTCTGGGTCCGGTTGAATGGGACCGATCTATTAAAATCTTGAAAATAATTCTAAAAAAAATTACCTTCTCATAGTCTTCCTTTGTCAAAAATAACAAAGGTTGTTTTTTACATCTCCTCAAAATTTCATTCCTATCTCAAGTTATGAGCATTTCAATTTTTTTGCACAAACCGGAATGCTATTCAACTAAAATAACACTCCTTTTATAATGTTTCCAAGCAGCTGGCTCAATGGTTAGGCACCTAAAATTTTGCATGGGAGGTTAGTGGTTCAAATCCCCTCCACTTCCCTCTCCTTATCCTTAGGCGGATTTGTAGAAATTTATCCCACATTGTGGGTGCATGAAAGAAGGAAGGCATTTAATAATGCAAAGGGGGGCGCTTTTGTATTGGCTTTAGAGAGACCTTAGCCGCTTAGGATGTGGGAACCTTGGTGGATGGATAAGTGTTGCACATGGATATGCATTGACATAGTTTTAGGTGCCTTTTTTAATAATGATTGAGGAGGTTTAAATTAAATGCATGGAATATGGAGGTAGTTAAATAATGCGTGGAATATGGAATTGGTCTTTGGTTTAATATGCTCTTATCAATTAGTCCCACATGCATAGAAAAAATGCAATTAGAGGCATATATATACACAAGTTGGTATAATGATAATATGAGAAGGAGGCCAAGACACCCCTCCATAATCAAGTGTGTCAAACCTGGCTGAGGGCCCCCAGCCAGTAAATGGCGGGGTCCATTTGTCCACGAACGAGTGTCCAAGACCAGTGTTCCAAAAACCACTTTTAATCTATCACACCAATTTTCCATGTGTCGCAATATGATTGAAACACTTGGCAAGCGTGCACACATCCAACCTACACAAAACTCCCAAATTTTGCCAGTTGCCTGAAAATTTGAGTAGGCTATAACTTTTGCAAACGAGCTCCATTTCCTGCAAACAAGATATCGATGAAATCGTATAATTTTTCTCCACGCTTTAAAAATGACTTTAACTTATTCTGAGAAGATATTAGATCAGTTTTTATCTGTGAGGATACTCTGGATCACAAAAGCTTTATGGCATTCATCATCACATTTGAAAGAGACATTCTTTTTGAGAAGGTGATGAAATGGTTGACAACGGTCAGAGAGTTGGGAAATAAATCGATGAATAGATTGAAACTTTCCCTACAAACTACGAAGCTAGCTAAGGTTAGTGGGTGGAGGCATATTAAGAATGGCCTTGACTTTAGCAAGGTCAACCTCTATACCACGTAAGAAAATGATAAATCCCATGAGCTTTCCTGAGAGAACCGTGAAGACACATTTCTTGGGTTAAAGGTGAACACAATACTTTATGAGGTGATCAAAAATGGTTTTCAAGACAGTAAGATGTTCAGACCGATGTTTGGATTTAGTGAGAAGATCATCTACGTAATCTTCTAATATATGGTGCATGATGTCATGGAAAATGTATGTCATAGCCTGTTGATATGCGGCACCAGTATTCTTAAGGTCGAAAGGTATGAATTGATAATAGAAGGTCCCCCAAGGGGTGATGAATGCAGTTTTGTGTTGATCCTCTGGGGTGAGAAAGATTTGGTTATAACCCGAGAAGCCATCCATAAGTGATAGCATCTTATGGCCAGCAGTAAGGTCAACCAACTGGTCAATACCAGGCAGAGGAAAATCATCTTTTTGGTAGGCAAGGTTGAGATCATAGAAATTGGTGCAAATGCAAAGTCCCCCTATTGCCTTAGTGAGAGGGACAATGTTAGAAATCCATTGGGGATAATCAATGGGTAAGATGAAGGAAACTGAGAGAAGGCGTTGAAGTTCTTCTTTGAAAAGAAGAGCAATGCGAGGGTGCATTTTCCTCAAATTTTGTTTTATGGGTTTGGCATCAAGAATGGTTACAATATTGTGGACAATGATAGTGGGATCAATGCTAAGCATGTCAGCATAGGACCAAGAAAAATCATGGCTATGATTTTTAAGAAAAGAAGTGAGGGCTTCCTATTCAGAAACATCCAGAGATTGGCCAATCTTTAAAATGTAAGGGTCATCTTGAGTGTGGATGTTGAATTCAATAGTCGATTCATTCAACATTATTTACGTCTCAGAAGGTAATGACTGATGAATATAAGAGTATTCAATACCAAGGTAGGTGATTATGGACTCATCATCCTAACATTGAATGACATTAATAGGAGTATCGTCCCCTATTATGTCAGGATACAAGAAAGGAAGAGAGGAAGGAGCCTCGCCATCGTGATGATAAGTCAAAGGCCCCAAGGAAATGGTGTTTATGAAAAAAAAGGTAGGAAGGACAGATTCAGGATCCATCAACTCCGTTGGTGAAGGTGGTGAAGGTGGGGTAGGTGAAGAAGGTGGAGAGGGGTTAATGTCTTCAATGAGTTCAATACGGGTATTTTTGGTAGGTAGTTTGGTAAAAATGATTCCACTATGATCATTGTGTTTACACGTGGTACATGAAATAATAGTGTGACGACCTTACTCATAAAGGCCAAAGTTAAAACCCTTCTAGGCACAACAGTGTAGGAAAGTGTGAACGAAGCGGCGGTTGGTAAGCGACTGAAGGTTAGCCGAAAAAGGTCAGGTTTGTGATGGTGGTTCGAGTGTGTAAGTGGAAATATCAAATCCCCCATAGGTAAGATGGGTACGAAGGTGGGGAGGACCATAAAGGAGACGCTCCCCTATTCGGTGATCATAGTGAGGATGTTGGTTAAGGTTTCCATACTCTCGTGGAGTAAGGAATGTATTGACATTGTACATGTGACACTCCCCCATAGTGAGGTGTTGAAAAACACCTTCCAAGGGATTAGTGGTTGATATATTGGTGGCTGGAATGGAAGAAGCGTTAGAAGTTATATCATCGAAGGTATTGGTTAGTTGGGAAGCTGATGTGTGACTAGTCGAAGTGACAGCAACGGTGGGAATAGAAGATTTGGGAAAAGGTGAGGTTGTAACGGAACTGGTGGATGGGGTCATGTGTGAAGAAGATGTAGGTAGGGAGGTAAATGCCTTAATAGGTACAAGGACATCATTGGGACAGTAAAGTATGTTTCTAGTTTTGAAAGGTGATGGGTTAGCTGGAATGGTATAGGAACATCCTTCATGTTCGAAATTTAAACATCGGTGCAAAGTAGAAGGAACATAACCCATGGCATGAATCTAGGGTCTGCCAAGAAACAAATTGTATTGAAACTCCCCTTCCAAAATGTAGAATAGCTCAGGAACAGTATGGGGACCCACAAGAACGTGGAGGATGATAGTGCCGAGTGTAGAGGTGATAGTGTCATTGAATGAATGTAACATGACTGGATGTTTATGCATGCAGTTTTTGGGTATGTGCATTTGTTCGAATGTGTGAGATGAGATGATGTTAATGCTAGCACCCCCATCTATCATAACACGTCGGGTGCGTATATTATCGATATGGATGGAGATGAAAAGTGTAGGATCTGGGTCATCCATTTTGTGGGGGATAATTTCATCATCTGAGAAAATAAGGATAACAACTTGGTGAATAGGTGGAGGTGATGAGGTAGATGGCAATTTGATGAGTGAGGTGACATGATGAGGTGTGATTATAGATGCTACAGGTGTGGGGTCATTAGGTAAAACCTCAATAGTTTGAAGGACCTCCATGAGGGCTTGACGATATTACTTTGAGGTTTAGATGAGATTATATAAGGACATTTTGAGAGGAGATTGGTGTAACTATTTGAGCATCACGTGGTGTGTAACCCCATCAGAAATAGGATATGTAGGACCATAGATAATGATTTTAGGCGCAGGCGCAATTGTTATGTTGGGTACGTGGTTGGGTGATGGATCGGCTATTTTGTCTTTCCCTTTGTCTCGTTGACCTCGGGTAACGACGTGAACCATATTAATTTGAGGAAAAGAGGTGGATGGGGTGCGGTTACCATGAAAGGTATACCGGAAGGAGGGACATTTACCAAGAGGTGGATAAGAGCCTTCTACGATGAGTGTCCAACACCGGCATTTAGGTGAAGGTTAAGCAATCTCATGGATATGGACCATGTTGATTTCAAATTTCAGAGATGGAAAGCAAGGTCGTGGTGATGAAGATGGAGGTTGTGGTATAGGTGTAGGAGGAAGGTGTGAAGAAGGTGGCGAGGGTGAAATAGTTTCATCATCCAGGAGGTCATCATCATCAAAATTGGGGTCAGAAGGACATAATTGAATGAGGAACACCTTTAGATCCTTACATTTCTCAACATCATGTCCCGACACATGATGGTAAGCATAGATTTTAGTATCATCAAACCCTTCCGGTTTAGGTTTAAGAGGGTTTATAAGGTCTAATAGGAGGGAGTGTGATAGCAGATATTTCTAGGAGGTTAGCTAAGATGGTGGTGTATGATCCCACCAGTGGATCACAATGCAAAGTGAGAGTAGGTTTGGTTGGAAGATTGGGTAGTTGTGGTAGTAGTTGAGGTGATGCAATCTTAGATTTGGGTTGTAATTTCATTGGTGCAGGTGCAGTAATAGAAATATGGGTAAGTTTAACCACCTCTTTGGAAATTAACAGTTGTTTTGATTTCTGGTGCTTTTTCTTAGGTAAAGGTGTAAGGGGAGCACGTGATGTAGATGGCAAGGCAGATGGTGGGAGAGGACGAGTGACCCAAGGGAAAAAATGAGGTGCAGTGGTAGATGTTGGTCAAGGTCGAGAGGGAGGCATAGGTGAGGTGGAAGAAAATGTCATAGGTAGTGAAGGAGGTATAGAAGGTAATGGTGGTATAGGAGGCAAAGAAGTTATAGATGGTGATGAAATACATAAGGTTCGCCTAGGTAGAGCTATAGGATGTGGTGAAAGGGTCATGGAAATTTTAGGTTTACCCCTGGAGAGAGTATATTTTGTTAAGGTAGAGGGGTGAGGTCCCAAGATGGATGGTAGGGGTGAAGATTATAAAAAGGTTGTTGGTGAGGTCAATGCATGCAGATTAGAAGGTTGGATTTTTCGTTTAGGTTGAGGGATTAGTTCAATAGGTGTTGATGGCGAATCGCAGCACCCGTGGGACTCTGCAACTCGATGGGTTGAAACTCTCAGTGCGATTGCATAACATGGAGCTTTTCCCAAGTGTGGGACCTTGCGAAATCAAAAAATCTCTCCGGATGAAGGCCGGTTCCTATTCCTCTGTTTAGATGCACACGTAAAATGCAGAGGGTTTACTCAAAACCTAAACTAACTTGCTAAGGAGACAGGGTAGAAGATGCATAAAAATAAAACCTAAACTACAAAGGTGATGCACCGAGGAATGAAGAACACCTGTCTTGCCAATAAACACAAACCATAAAAAACGCAATGCAAGATCATGCACAAATGACCAGATTCATGGTGAAAGATCAGGAGGATGCAAATGAACACAGAGAGGGTTGAGAATCATCCACAGACATGCATTAATTTTCTCCAAAGATTGATACAACACATTGCAAAATGCCAGAGGCAAAATTGCATTACAATTTCAAATGGGAGGTTTGAACTCCACAAGTTCACCTGCCAAAGAGAAGAAGGGAGGGGAAAAACAAGAATGTCTAACCTTTTGAAAGAAGCCCCTCCTTACAATTTATAGGGAGGAAAAAGTGAGGGAGAAGAGAGGAATTCAAAATCTACCCCAACCACCTCCAAGACTGCACCTAACTCATCTCATTATGGCAGTAGGTGGGAACCCTAACAAACCCAAAAAATGGCGAATTGTATTTTATATTTTTAAGAATTTTTTCCCACCCATGGACAGAGGACCTTGTAAGCTTTCCAAAAATTCCAACCTTGTGTGAATCCGAGCTCCCTGTGAAAAGTTATGGCGATCTGAATATTTCCCGCGTCAGGGTCTTCTGCCTGTCGGGTTCGGGGTTCTCCTCTGCATTTGCATCGGGTTTGGAGGATGCCTCGACATGTGTTTGATGCTTGTGTTTTCTCGACACCCGCTTCCACTGGTATTTCCAAGATTTCCTTTGTTTTGGGTTTGGAAATCAGACTTGCATGTGCATCGGGTTTGGAAGGTGGCTCGACATGTTTTTGCCCCATGCTTTCCCGACTTGTTTTCCCGACATGCTTTCCCGACTCCAAGACCCGATTGGCCTAGGAAGTGTTTTCGGGTTTGCGGAAATCTCAAGCATCGGGACATCCCTTGCAATCTACATGCTTCATGTCTCATGTTTCTCGAAACCCGAAACCTGAATTTTCTTTTGTGTCGGGTTTTATGACCCCTCCGACATATTTTCTTGTGTTGGGTTTTCTTACCCCTCCGACATATTTTCTTTTGTGTCGGGTTTTCTGACCCCTCTGACATATTTTCTTTTGTTTCGGGTTTATACAACAGTTTTTTGACTCAATGGGATCACCTGCCTACTAGGTAGAATATCAGTGGCCTTTTAGTGATCCATTGGGCATGGAGTCATAAGCAATAACCTGAAACCAACCTGATATTTGATCCCGAGCCTGATACCGCAAATCCTTCTCCGAGAGCACGCTGAACTGTAGAAAACCAACCTAGGAGCAACAAAACTTGTGCCAAAGCACTTAGGGAAACTGAAACCTAACTACAACAGGACAATGTGCATACACACTTAGAGGAATTGAAATCTAGGATAATATTTACAAGGGTAAACCTTTTCTTTTCAGTAGCAATGTTTAAGATAGATTCCGTTGACCAGAATTGGGAGTTCTTCTCCGTCCAATGTAGACAATTGGAAGGCATTGCTATTCTTACATTCCATGACTATGTAGGGGCCACTCCAAACGGCATCAAACTTGGAATGCCTTCCTGGTTTTGCCCGATCTGCATCCCATTTCAGAACTAGGTCCCCTTCCTAGAAGGTTCTTACTCTTGCTTTCTTATCAAACCATCTTTTTACTAAGGCCTGATCTTTCTCAATTGTTTGAACTGCATGTTCTCTAACTTCTTCCAATTCCATCAACTCTGCATACCTGGCCTCCATTGGTTCAAACTCAGCCAACTCCAACTGCTTCATGAACTCCAATGCAGGCAGTTCTAATGATATAGGCAATACTGCCTCTTTTCCATAGACCAACTTGTAAGGGGAATTACCTGTAAACCTCTTTGGTGTTATTCTGTCAGCCCACAATGCTGATTTTAGCTTGGTATGCCATGTTCTTTGATTTTCATCCAGATTCCTCCTGATGATTCTTAGCAAATTTTTGTTCGTGGACTCTGCCTGTCCATTACCCTGTGGGTAATAATTGGAAGAGGTGCTCAAATAGATTACATTCTTGATAGCCCATTTTGTAATCTTGGAACCTATGAATGCCAATGCATTGTCTGATATGATAGTGGCCGGCACACCGAACCTGGTCACTATTCCTTCATAAAATTCTAGTATATTAGACTCGTTTGCCTCTTTGAGCGCTACTGCCTCAGTCCACTTGGTGAAATAATCTATCGCCATGAGAATCCACTTGTGGCCTTGGCTTGAGTTTGGGTTGATGACCCTGATGAAGTCCAATCCCCATTGCAGAAATGGTTGTTCAACCAAAATTGGGTGCAATGGAAGCGCTGCTAGTCTTTCTTTGCCTATGAAGAGTGCACATTTCTTGCACTTTCTTATCCATGTATAACAGTCATTGAACACTATGGGCCAATAATACCCTGCCTTCATTATCTTGAGAGCTATTACTCGTGGGGAGAAATGTCCTCTAGAATCTCCATCGTGAAAATCTCATAACACCCTCTCAATTTGACCAGTCCCAATGCACCTCAATAGAACTCCATTGATGTCTTTCTTGAACAAAACACCATCAACAAGCACATATGGAATGGCTTGTAATCTAAAGTATCTCCTCTTTGCTTTGCTCATTTCTGGAGGGCATAGGCCTATCTGTAGGAAGTGTATCATCTTCTGAGTCCAACAAGGAGTGGCTACATCATCATTTTCTTGTTCTTGACCATCCTGCAGTACCAAGGTAGTCTCTTTTTCATCACCTGCTTTAACTTGTTGACTCAAGGCTAGCTGCTCACATAGTCCCTTTCCACGTACTAGCTTAGTGACCTTAATTTCGATGTCATATTCCATGACACGAGTGATCCATCCTGCACGTTTCTCATTCAGATCCTTGTTTAGAAGGAAGTCCTTGACTCCCGCATGAGAGACCAACAATTGGATCTTGCTGTTTGAGACTAGCTGCTTGAATTTCTTTAAGCTCCTGATCACTGTAAGGACATGATTTTCAATGAAAGAGTACCTAGCTTCGTATTCCTCCAAGCCTTGACTGAAGAAAGCAACTGGTTGTTCTAATCCTTCTTTGTTTTGTTGTACCAAGATTGTAGAAATTGTGTCTCCACCGCCAAAGGCATATAGCATGAAGCCCTTGGAGAAGTCTGGATTGATGAGAGTGGGAGCTTGAGATATAGCCTCTTTTATTGCCTCAAAACTTGCCTTGCCTTCAGATGTCCACTTAAATTCCATGCTCTTTTTTAACATCAGCGTTATTGGCTTTACGAGAGCTGCAAAGTTTGGAACAAACCTGCGGGAAAAATTGATCCTTCCCAAGAAGCTTTGAAGATCCTTCTCGTGACTTGGCAATGGCAACGCTCGAATTGCTTCAACTCTTTCTGGGTCAATCATCAACCCTTCCCTTAAAACAATATGGCCTAGAATTTTTCCCTCGTGAGCCAAAAATATTCATTTTTTGGGATTCAATGATACCCCAAATCTTCTACATCTCTGAAATACTTGCCTCAAATGTAAGAGGTGATCTGCTGCATTTTTTGAGAATATAGTGATGTCGTCAAGATATATCAGAACTATTTTATTGATCAACCCCTTAAATTCCATATCCATTGCCCTTTGGAAAGTGGCTCCAGCATTTGATAGCCCAAATGGCATCTTCTTGTACGCATAGGTCCCCCATTTGGTGGTGAAAGCCATCTTGAACTGGTCATCTTTTTTCACCATCACCTGATTATACCCTGAGTAGCCATCTAGGAGAGATAATCTCTCTAAACCGGATACTACTTGAAATATTTGTTCCATTGAAGGAAGTGGGTAATGGTCTTTGAGAGATGCCCTATTGAGGTCTCAGAAGTCCACACATAACTTGATTTCTCCGCTCTTCTTCCTGACCGGAACCAAGTTTGCAACCCAGCTTGAGTGCTTGATCTGGAATATAATGCTTGCCTCTATTAGCTTGTTTAACTCTTTCTTCATTAGAGGCTCAATGTGAGGGTTGACAGGTCTCTGCTTCTGCCTGATGGGCTTAGCATCTGGATCCAATTCTATGGTATGTTGTGCCAACTTTGGATTGAATCCTCTCAAGTCTTCATAGCTCCAAGTGAAGACATCTGGAAATTCTTGGCAAAGTCATATGAAATCTGATTTCTCCTGCTCAGTGGCCACTTTACCAATTTGAAGTGTTTTGCCTTCCCCAACTAGAATTGGCCCTGAATCTTCTCTCTTGACCTGTATGTTAGCCTTTTCCTTACGGAACTGGTCATTAGGGTTGAAGATAGACTCCAACATTACTAAACCCTTAGGAAGCTTGTTTGTCCGTAGCTGCACTACTTGATCCCCATACTGCTGCTCTAGTTGGTCCTGATTTCTAGCTGAGAATTCAGCCTCTTCTTGTAAAAAATTGATGATCTGTTGATCGTTCTCAAAAACCTACCAGCTTGTGTTATTATCTGGAACTACTGGCCTCACAATCACATGGATATGTGGTTGTGTTTGTTCCCTTTTGATGTTTTCAACCACATCAAACGTTGCTCCAACTGTTGCGAGCCTATCTGTGGCTTCATTTTTCTTCCTGGGTATGGACACAATGTTGAAAGATTTGAAATCTTCAATGAGGTCCCTTACCCTGTTCTTGTAGCTCTTCAGTAGGTTGTTCTTTGTAGCATGTTGTCCCCTAACTTGGTTGACAATTAGCTCACTATCCCCGAACACCTACAATTTCCTTATGCCCTTTTTCTTGGCCCAATGAAGTCCATGAATCAATGCCTCGTATTCAGCCGTGTTGTTTGAACAGGGAAATTGGAAACAAAACGCTAAAAAATATTTGATGTCTTGTGGTGAAATCAACATTGCACCACCTCCAGCACCTTGTCTGCTTCTCGAACCATCAAAAAATAATTTCCAAACTTTGTTTTCATCCTTTTGTTCAGGCTGAATGATGTCGGGAATGGGTGAATTTTCTTCATGTATACAATACACGCCTAATTCAGATTCTTCAATTTCCTTGTATGGGTCAAATTCATGACTCTTGTTTGCCCATTCATCCAAAGTTAAATCAGGAATTCCCTCGACCTTAGTACCTGTTTCTAGATCATTTGAATACTCCTCCTGATCAAAAGCTGAGCAATTTACATTGATAGGATTTGGTACATGAGGCTCAATATGGAAATTGGTAATTGGTTCTGACTTGATTATTGCTTTGGATCCATCCCTTGTCCTAAAAATCATGTGTGACCAATTTGCCGATAAATATCCACCGATTTTTGCAGTGAAGTCTCTTGATAGACACAACGCAAAGAGTGGCGGAAGGTCAATCACAGACACATCTTGCAGAACTGTAACATTAGGACAGGAATGTAGTGTTAGGCTTAACCCCTTGATGACTCCAACAGTTCCTACTACTGTTCCATCTAGCTGTACTACTCCTTTCAACGCTGGCTCATACTTCAATCCCAGTTGATCCGCTATTTTCTTCGGCATCACTGAACTACTCGCCCCTGAATCTATCATGCAGTTGTGTACCAAGTGGTTTCCAACAACCAATGACACATAGAATGGTGGAGGCTTCAAATTCTTGCTTGTTTTGCCCCCATCATGTTGCACTGCATTAGTGAGAACTTTCTCATGTCCCTGGTTTGATACATTTGAGGCAAACCAATTAGCCATTGCAGCTTGCAATAAGTCTCATTGCCCTGGGATGGCAAGTGATTCCCACATGGAAATGTCCACATGTGTCTTCTTCATTTTATCGATGATGTTGAAAGGGGATGAATTTTCCTTTTGTTTTCCCTTGCTTGGCGTAAATTTTTCTGGAGCTTGAACAGGTGCGTGTGTTGCTACAACAGCAACCTTGGGCTGATTTTGCACATTTGGAGCTGTGTTTGGTCTGCTGACCCCTTGTTGTGTAAGAGCGGGCTAAGAAACAACTGGATTAGATGGATTTCCCTCTTCTATGTTTCTCTTCTTTGACCGTGTTTTGGCAGCCACGCTTTGAAAAGGTTGTTGGTTAACTCCACAGAAGTCTTCCGTTTTCCAATTGGCCAATGTGGTTTCTGTTGGAGGTCCTTCTTGTTGCGTTTCTTGCTGCTGATTCTCGTCCTGGCTTGGTTCTTGAGGAACACCAATGGTCTGCACCATCAAGGCCTGATTTAGTGCGCCATTGAAACATGCTGACTGATTTTGAGGTAGATTGCAAGGGTACCACCAGTTGTACTCCTGTGCCATGTTGTTTTGCATTGGAACCAAGGCTCTTGAGGATGTCGTTGTATTTGGATCATACGGTCGAAATGGCCTGGCATCTTGAGGTTGTCCTTGGCTTTGATTTTGATTTACAGCCTGAGATGGTGGTCATTTTTTTTGGTATGAGGGCCTAGCTTGGTACTATGCTTGAGGCTGATATGGTCTAGAAATTTGAGCTTGTTGTCTTTTGATAGTCACTAGCTCATTTCCAAGGTTCTGCAGCTGTTTCATAACCTCCTGCAATTCCTTTGAAGTATTTGAAGGATTCGATGCCTCATTATTGCTTTGATTTCTAGGAGTTGGAATGGGATTCAGTTCTGGTGCTTAGCTGGTTGTAGGATTTCCCATATCTGGATAGAGAGGCATTGGTGACCTTGGTGCAAGCTTGCCAGCTTGGATCAAACAGTTCTCTTCTCTGATCGTTGTATCATAGGCCCCTGGCAGCGTTGTTCCTCCCATTGATTGGATCATCATGGCTATGTCTGAATTTATAGCCTTTAAGAAATAAAGGAATGCTCCTTTGGTGGTTGGTCTAACAGCTATTGGAATCCTGTCCCATGTCCGTTGGAATCTGAAGTTGAAATCTGTCATTTGTTCGTTAGGAGCCCTTTTGATTGTTGTCAATCGTTCCAATAAAGACAAATTATCTTCCCTCTCCCTGAACTGGCTGCAAAGAGCTGAACAAAGTTGGTTCCAATTCATAATAGACCCTACTGCTAGGATCCTAAACCATTGTAAGGCCTTGCCTTTGAAAGATGAAGCCAACAGCTTGACCGCAACATCCATTTCATTTATTTCATGGATTGCACATGCATTAGCAATATCCTGGATATGATCAATGGGAGTAGTATGATTTTCTCCTGTGAAATAGGGGATATTCTTTAGTGCTGCAACTGGAATTTGATTCTGAGCATTTAGGGCAAGTGGACTACTTCCCGTGAAATTGACAAAGGGATTCGGTGGTATATGTGCCATTATGATTTGCCTAAGAACCCTAGTCAATGTGAGAAAAGGTCTACCAGGTGGAGGTGTAGACAAAGTCTTGTTAGGTGGAGATGGTGATCTTTGTGGTCTTCTTCCTCTCCTCCCTCTTCTTGGTGATAGTTGCAAGTGGAAAAATAGCCCCTCTTCTCGAGTATTAGACCTGGTTCGAATTCTTCTCATGTGCCTGGGCAACTTATGCTGCTACACCGCTGAATTCTATCCCTTTGGAGTTGCCAGATGTGTTAGAGAACGAGCCTCAAAAGACTAGATTTTGCCAAGTTACACACCAAACTTGACAATATTAAAAAATATAATTTAAACTTCGAAGGACCCAGAGGAGACAATCTTTAATCTGGAATTCGGGCCTTGTTGTGCAGCTGCAGATCCCCAAAAGGTACAGGCAGAACTCAGGTCATGCAATGCAACTTACAAAACCCGAATTGCCATGTGTCAGAACATGGGACATGCCCGACACCCTAGAAAACATGAAATGACTGTTGTCGGGAATAGGACCATGCAATGCATCCCCCAAAACCCGAAATGACTGTTGGGTCTTCTTTGATGTTCTCAGACCTCGAAAACCCGAAACACTAAAAAGCATGAAATTTTGAAATTCAAAATCTCAAAAAACTAAGGATACCCTTTTGAAGATTACCCTCAGATCTACCAACTGGTGAAATTTTTACTTGTTTTGAGTAAGATAAGCCCCTGAAAAATGATTTCAGAGTTCAGCCTGGAAGGTGCAAAATCTGAAATTGTAAAAACTGCAAGCTTTTAGTCCAAATTTCATGAAAACTCCTTCAAATATTTATGGAATGACCTCTTGGTCCCACCGGGTGTGCCAAAACTATTGATGGTGAATCTCAGCACCCCTGGGACTCTGCAACTCGATGGGTTGAGACTCTCAGTGCGATTGCATAACATGGAGCTTTTCCCAAGTGTGGGACCTTGCGAAATCAAAAAATCTCTCTGGATGAAGGCCGGTTCCTATTCCTCTGTTCAGATGCACACGTAAAATGCAGAGGGTTTACTCAAAACCTAAACTAACTTGCCAAGGAGATAGGGTAGAAGATGTATAAAAATAAAACCTAAACTACAAAGGTGATGCACCGAGGAATGAAGAACACCTGTCTTGCCAATAAACACAAACCATAAAAAACGCAATGCAAGATCATGCACAAATGACCAGATTCACAGTGAAAGATCAGGAGGATGCAAATGAACACAGAGAGGGTTGAGAATCATCCACAGACATGCATTAATTTTCTCCAAAGATTGATACAACACACTGCAAAATGCCAGAGGCAAAATTACATTACAATTTCAAATGAGAGGTTTGAACTCCACAAGTTCACCTGCCAAAGAGAAGAAGGGAGGGGAAAAACAAGAATGTCCAACCTTTTGAAAGAAGCCCCTCCTTACAATTTATAGGGAGGAAAAAGTGAGGGAGAAGAGAGGAATTCGAAATCTACCCCAACCACCTCCAAGACTGCACCTAACTCATCTCTTTATGGCGGTAGGTGGGAACCCTAACAAACCCAAAAAATGGCGAATTGTATTTTATATTTTTAAGAATTTGTTCCCACCCAATTAAAGATATCCAGTCGTAGTTGGACAGAGGACCTTGTAAGCTTTCCAAAAATTTCAACCTTGCGTGAATCCGAGCTCCCTGTGAAAAGTTATGGCGATCTGAATATTTCCCGTGTCAGGGTCTTCTGCCTATCGGGTTCGGGGTTCTCCTCTGCATTTGCATCAGGTTTGGAGGATGCCTCGACATGTGTTTGATGCTTGTGTTTTCTTGACACCCTCTTCCGCCGGTATTTCCAAGATTTCCTTTGTTTCGGGTTTGGAAATCGGACTTGCATGTGCATCGGGTTTGGAAGGTGGCTCGACATGTTTTCGCCCCATGCTTTCCCGACTTGTTTTCCCGACATGCTTTCCCGACTCCAAGACCCGATTGGCCTAGGAAGTGTTTTCAGGTTTGCGGAAATCTCAAGCATCAGGACATCCCTTGCAATCTGCATGCTTCATGTCTCATGTTTCCCGAAACCTGAATTTTCTTTTGTGTCGGGTTTTATGACCCCTCCGACATATTTTCTTTTGTGTCGGGTTCATACAACAATAGGTATATGGGAATATGTGGTCAAGTGTATCTTAATAGGAGGATGTGCAAGGTTTGATGTGGGTGTGACCCCTAGAACACTATTGGGTTTAGATATAAGAGATGATGTTGGAACACGTCGGCTAGCAAGTAGAGAGGTGGGTATAGATGAGGATGATGTAATAGAAGATGTATCGAGAGTTATGTTCATGTGCAGTGTGGGTTATTGAAACATTTTTGGATAAATGGTAGAAGTGTTAGTGGAAGATGATTACATTTGGGTCGAGATCGGGAGTAAGAGACACCCCCAAAGTGAAGACCTATCAACATAGTCCAGGCGGTAAGCCAAACATGAGAACGACACTATAGTAGATGAGGCAGATGTGGAGTGAGAGATGATTCCCATAAAATGTGTCTGAGAAACAGGGAATTCACTGTCTTTGGCCTCTATAGGTAAGAGAGCTGAAAGTAGGTCCGCATGATCTTGGGTAGCTGATGGAGAATGGTCACTGAGCGGTAACGGAAAATCTATTGGATCCTGAATAGGTGGAGAAGATGATGGGTACTCCTCTGTGGGTAGAGGAGGTATAATTGGTAGTGACTCACTGGGTAGGGAAGCTGAAGGGGAAATGATATCATTGCTAACGAGAGACTCCTCTACATGTGTATGGGTAGGTGAAGGGATTTTCTCTATGGGTAGAGGATTTTGGGCTAGGATTTCCTCGATGGAGGGGATAGCAGATATTTTGGAAACAAGTGGTAAGTCAGTAAAGATAACATGTACCTCATGTGTATTACTTTCATTGTGTGAGGCATCACAAGTTTGAACATTAGATGGGGAATGGTTAGGGAATGGTTTCTTGAATATATGAAGGTTTTGAATGGCAAGTGCATTAGGGTTATCCAAGACTAACTCGCTGCTCTCAAGTATTCCCTGAACAATGTTTTTAAAGGTGATACAATTGTTGTCACTGTGACCATTTACACGGTGATAGTTACAGTAGTCATTTTCCTTATACCAACTTGGTATGGGGTAAGAGGGGTCAAAACTAGTATGTGGTTTGATAGGAGGAAGGGTGATGGCATTAGCTTCAATAAGCTTTTATAAAATAGATGAATATGGTTCCCCAATTGTTGTGTATTTCTTTTGTTCTCGTTTGAATTGGAAGGCTTGGACCAGTGATAGATTGGATGAAGATTTAACATGATTAGATGGATGGGCATGGCCAGCCTTAACTACCACTGCGTTGGCAGTTCCCTTGGCTTTGGAATAACTCGTCTGAGGTTTCAAGGAAGAGGAAGTATCATGTGATTTAAACAAGGAGTTCTTGTTTCGTAATTATATCTTCTTCTCTTTGATGACACGAATTTAAAGCTTACATGACATGGTGAAAGCCTCATCGAATGTTTGGAAGGTTTGCACCTATAAGGTAGGTGAGATATGTCTAGCACATGCTTGTGTGAAGATTTCTATGAGTTCATTTTGCGGTAATTGGAAAGTGAGTTAGTTGATTAGGCTACGCCAACAAGCGATAAAATATGTGATAGATTCATCGTCATATTGACACGTAGAATAAAGATCGGTCATGGTAACCTTCTTGATGATGTTAATCAAAAAATGATCCAAGAAGGCTTGGGCTATTTGGTTGAATGAGAAGATGGAATTTCTAGGTAATCCACTATACCAGTCCAATGCTGGACCAGTTAGGGACATGGGAAAGATTCACAAAAGCAAAGCATCATCATGGGCAATTAAGTAATACCCATGTTTGAAAGATCAAAAATGTTGCTGCAGGTCTTCCTTACTGTTAAAGTGGTTAAACTTAGGCATCTCCTAGTGTACGGGATATGGGTGAATGGGAATGGATGGGTGAATAGGCTCATTACAAATCTCATCATAGGTGAGAGAATTGTGGGGGCCAGAAACAGATGCTTATAATGTCTGCATCTTGTCCATCATTAACTTGATAAAGTCATTGTTAGGTTGTGAAGATTGGGTACCCCCCGGAGTGAAAGGAGGTTTTTGTTGGACATATGAAGAACAAGACATTCCATAGTATGGTGGTGTCGAATAAGGAGGCGGGAATTGAGAGACAAACATAGAGGGTATATACCTGGACTGAATGAACGATAAAACAGGAGGTGACTAGTAGTAGGTATGTGAGGGTGGGACACTCGTAGTGACCCTGGTAGAGATGGGAGGTAGAGATTGGGGAATAGAAAGGACAACATTTTGAAATGGGGTAGAGGTTAGTGACACCAAGGGTGGTAGCATTGCGACTGGTATATATGAGACAACAGGTGTGGATAATGCTATGTTTTGGGTGGTGGATGAAGGTATGGTGGAGACTGCGGGTGTTATAGAGGTAGCGGATGCGGCGGTCAAAGCTATCATGGGACCTAGTTGCGACACAACTAAGGATAAAATGGGTGAGGTCACCATGGTAGGAGGTGGAGCCAAGGTAGAAGTGATCATTAGGGATGGAGATAAGGATACGGGCATGTCATAGATCAATTGACCTGAGGCATCTTGAGTGGAGGCATGGGTGAGGTAGTGGTTTAAAGCAGTGGGATTCTTATCCAGGAGTCATGCAAACTCCATGTCACCTCTAGGAATGGTGATAGGTTGATTAAAATCCATGGATGATGAGATGGAAGGTGGTGAAGGACTAGGTGATAAAGGCTAGGTGGGAGTGATAGTCGACTAGCGTGAAAAACAAGGGTGCTTACCTGACTATGGGTCAGCACCATGTGGGTAGGAACTGATTTGGCAAGACTATATTATGTATGAATGGTACAGAACATAATAGAACTAGAAAAATAGTCAACGCTGAGTGAATTAGGTCAGCTTGTGAGCTGTAAAATAGCATAGGGTGACTGATGCCAGTTCGGGTAAACCAATGTCGGTTAGGATTAACCAGTGTTGGTTACTATGAAAAACTAACAGTCTATTAAATGATGGTCGCAAACTGACAATTTTCACACAGGATGAGACGTAAGGTGACTGTGATTGAATTAACGACAATATGAAATTTGATAAGAGCCTTTTACAGCTCAGAAAGTGAAATAGGTGTCTTTTGGATAGGTATCCAAAAATAATTCATACCAATGTTGGTTAAGTTAAACCGATTCCAGTTGGAATGTACCCAATGACGTTTAAAGATAACCGTAGCCGGTTACTTTTAAATTGAAACAGAGAATAAGAAAAATGGTTGTGATTTAAAAATCTGGTGTTGGATCAAACCCAAAAGTTTGAGAATGATGTAGATGTGGTCCAGGCACACTCAGAAGAATTCAGAATACACCAACTATGATTGGGAGTGTGTAAGGAAATACGAAAATAATGATTGAAAGCTCTCACCTCAAAACGCAAATTAAGCAAAACACTAAGAAAGAATGTTCCTAGAGTTCCTATTCTATTACGTTTGTTCAGCTTATGCTATTTGTGTGGACTAACTATTATGAATAGAATAATAGAATTTCTTGGTGAGTAAGGCTTCCTACGAAGAAGGAATTCTAAAGGGTGAGGATTTAGGAATGTTATGGTGGGGGTGGGATTTGCTCTAAAGTATGACTCGACAGAGCAGCGAGCTCAGTGCCCACTGTACCGTGATTATGTGATCACCTACAGCTTCTTCCAGGTAGGATGTTGTTTAAGAATGTATGTATTTTGAATATTTGTGTGGTTTGGTAAGACTCATAGAAAGAGAAAAGGATAGAAGTGCTTTGCTATGATTCATTTGTCAACCATCATTTGGTCATGACTTCCAGCGTATAGGTTTCCCTCAATTAATGTGAGCTAATGAGCTAAATCGGAATGCAGTGCACTTTTTTAAAACCCAAATCGAAAGTATGATATTTGATGAAAAAAAAAGATGAAGAGGAAGAGGGATGCTCTTTCACTAAAATGCAGAAAACAAGAATAAGAAGGTTCTTTTTAAATACACCAAAAGAAATGTGTCTTTCGGAGCAAGTAGAAAGAAGAGAATGTTACCAGGAGAAATTTGAATGTGAATACTAGTAGAAGGGAAACAAACACACACAATTTTTCACCTAGGGATGAAGAAAGATTGCAAGGAACCCCGAATGGGTCCCACCGGGCATGCCAAAATGTTTCACCTAATTTCTTAGTTTTCTGAGAAGTACTTGATGAAATAGATAAGGTAAATGTGGTAAGAGAATACCTGTTTTGGGATGGTTTAAGGTTGTATGCATGCGTATCTGAATTTTGAATCGAAGTGATTGTGAGACCTTCCTTTTGGCTAGGAGGAACTACTGTATAAGAACCAAAACAAGACCACCAAAGAGAGTTAAATAATATATGCAATGGACTTCCTAGCATATGCTAGATCCTCAAAGTGTGATACTTCCTAGATGGTTGTCAATCCATTGTTTTTAAAACAATTCAATGATGAAGTAAAGTAAATATTGTCCTACTATAGTTTAATATGATTTAAACATCTCATACAAAACACAATAGGCTAGATCTAATCTAATAGGCTAGGCTAGAAGGAGATCAAGAGGTCAAGTAGGTTGGTTATAGGTGAATCTAAGCTAACATGCTAGGTTAGATACATATCTGAAGGTCAAATAAGTGTTCAAGTAGTTAT